>CM039473.1:2139870-2183384 GCA_022433065.1 Begonia loranthoides | reverse complement strand
CATATATATATATATAATTCCAAATTAATGATATTTAATAAATTTCAACAATGAAATTCAACAAATTATAGCAATGTTCACAATCAACAAAATATCATACAAAAATTTAAATACCCGCTCTGATACTAATTGTAGGATCGATATACGCCTATAGGGGGGAGGTGAATATAGCATATTAACTTTTTCTTACGATATTTAAATTCTCTAAATCCCATAGTGATTTATTTAATACGATTAAATATGCAACCACAATAAATGCGTAAATTAAAGAGTAAGAGATAGAGAAGTGCACACGATATTTGTTTACGTGGTTTAGTAACTCGCCTACGTCTGCGCTCCAAGTTCCACTTGGAGATACACTAAGCAATTGGGCTTACGAGAGCCAATAAAACCGTTTACAAATTAACTCTTAAGCGGGGCGTCACCTTTGACTAATTTTAAGGTCGTCAACCTTTGACTATTGCGGGGCATCACACAATGAATTGACTATTGCAGGGCGTCACCCAATGATTGAACTTACGGGCATTCAATCGAGCCTATGAGTTGTTTCGGGTTGTCACCCTTTTGTGATGAATTAGTTCTGAATCACCCCTTACAATCAAGCACAATAATAATGGAATTAGAAGTTAACGCGCAATCTATCTAATCCAAATTCTCCCAAATATAACTTGCAAGTTTATGGGTTGGGGAGAATTGGATTTATAATGTTAAAAGCTTACAGTGATTGAATCGTGTATAAAAATGGGCAAGGCTTCGCCACGATTTTCATTTTTTCATTTTTGGAGAGCTTGGAGAGATCCTTTATTTATAGACAAAGGACTTTCGGACGACCTCAACCAGTTTTGGACGTCCGTATGTAGCTGTTGGAAAAATGCCCATTGAGAAAATATAGCCGTTGCACAAAGCTGGGCATTTTCGGACGCGATTTATCATCTGTAGCATCGTCCGAATTGCACCTTAAATCTTACAGATTCAAAATGGATATGGGCTTTCTTCGTCCGCCGTCGTTCGTGAAATCACAACTCAGTTGGGGATGCAAGATCTCGTCTGTAGTCTCGTCCTGGAGTCCGCATTCCTGGAAAGGTTTGGATGCCATATCTCGTCCGCATCTGTCCGAGCTTTCGTCCGAATTGAACATCAAATATTACAAATTCAAATCGGACGCGGCGTTCTTACTTCGTTCGCAAGATCTCTTCACTTTGGGACGCAAAGTCTCGTCCTGTTTCATAGCTGTAGAAAGTTTCGGATGCGGGTATTCGTCCGCAGTATCGTCCGCAAGAATACAGAACAGATTGGGACGCATTTTCTCTTCTGTAGTCTCGTCCCCATTCACTCCAAATTTACCCTTGAACTATATTGAGTCCCTAAAAGATATCCAACACTACATGGACTCAAATAAACATGTTAGTACATTAATAATACTTATTTTGAGGGTATTTCTAATAAAGACAGATATAAATATTATGATAAAATCGATAAGAACAATATATGGTAAATACGAGATACAACACAAAATACAGCTTATTGATTTATTAAATTAATCAAACTTTTAGTCATCATCAAAATAAAACATAGTCTACCAAAAAGGCTAACAGTCACTAGGGGAGCAGCAGGCTGCAGGATGGCCACCTTGGCTTACAGTAGTGTGCGAAAAGGCACTCAATGCTTTGGTCCCACAGAGAGCAGATTCATTTGAAAAAATTGAAAAGGTGGGTGACTCCTGTTTTTGCATACAGATTATATCAATTGTCATTTTATAATAGATATTTTGAATGTTGTGAAGAAACTGTTTGAATCAGCTCTTATACTAGAATGGAATGAAAACTAGGATGTTTTTCTAATCAAGATTAAATTCATTGGGGATTTCTCCTCTAAATGACATTGATGATTGTTGATGAAGTGCAGTGACAATGGATTTATTGGTTATTCTTAATCTAAGTGGGAAATGTCATTTTATATGCTAATTTGGGAAAATTGCTTTTCTCTTTTGTTAACGGTTTTGAATTATCTGTGTTGTCAGATTGGACAGGGAACTCATAGTAATGTATAAAAATTTACGGGTAAAATTGTTGCACTAAAGAAGGTTAGATTTTAAAATTGAGGAATAGTTACATTAAGGATGGGGTATAGTTTGTATCTGGTTTTTGAGTATATGGATCATGATTTTGATTAAAAAATGGAGTGTTTGAGAAAGAGAGGAGAGGATCACTCTTCTAATTTTCTTCAAGATTTGTATTTCACTCTCTCATTTTCAAATGAGTATAGTACAATATTTATAGAATCAATAAGACTCTTCAAATTCGTACAATAACTAATACACTTAAATGACCTTAAAGGCATTAAGCACGAAATATGAAACAACCACGTAATAATTGACCTTCTGTTACTAAAACCATCATAACTTCTTCTAGAAAACTCCAAACGATTTAACATTTGAACCATCTGAAACTAGACATTCGGGGCATTAAAATCCATAGGTCATACATTTAATTTGATTACCATTTGACCCTTCAAATCCTCGTTGAAAAACGCCTTAAAATGCAGAATGTTTTTATTTTTTGAGTTTAATTCTCAACAAATTCCTCCCTTAAACTCAAACATTTCCGATCCTTCATTCTAATCATCTTCTTGAGGTTTTCAAATAGCACTGTTTGCAGTGATTTTGTAAAAATGTCTGCCACTTGATCATGACTTGCAACGTCACTCATTTGCACTTCTCCTTTCTTGACATGTTCTCTAATAAAATGAAAACGAACATCTATATGCTTACGTCTTTCATGATGAACTGGATTCTTTGCCAATTCACATGCTGATTTGTTGTCAACTTGTATTTCGGTTGCCTCATGTTGCTTGAGATTTAACTCATGTAGCAAATTTCTTAGCCAAATTACGTGACGCACACACCAGGATGCAGCCACATACTCCGCCTCGCATGTTGACAAAGTCACGATCGCCTGTTTCTTTGAAAGCCATGTGAATGCCGTGTCTCCCATATAGAACACATATTCTGCTGTACTTTTTTGGTCATCTACATCTCCACACAGCTTCCTAAGATTGATCACCTCTTTTTGCAGTTGATCATGCAAAAATTTGAGACTGTATCTCCATAATCAACATTGCCACCACTTTTGGTTTTGCCTTCGGTTTCAGTTCCTTCGACGGCTTCATCATAGTCGTTCCCTTCTTTTTGACTATACTCTTTCATAACTAGACGTGCTTTGTATCTTTCAACCTCTCCTTTGGCATTCATCTTTTTCTTGTACACCCATTTTACTCCTATGGGTTGACATCCTTCCGGTAACTCCACAAAGTCCCACGTTTCATTTCTTTCAATTGCCTTTATCTCTTCATCCATCGCGGTTTTCCACCTCTTGTCTCTCATGGCCTCTTCAAAAGCAATATTTTCCACATCTGCTAATAAGCAAACCAAATGCACTTCATTCGTCGAGTCGTATAGATCTTGTAGACTCCGCATCCTTGGTTGTCTTGGCTCTTCTTCATCATCGGATGCTTGTGAGATTGTCAATGTGATTATTGGTGCAGTGGTTGATGGTTCTCCTTCATTATGTCTTACCTCCTTTTGGTTCTTCCAATCCCATCTCATTTCTTCATTCACTTGTACATCTCGGCTAACCACTACTTTTTTGTCAATTGGGCCAAATAGCTTGAAATCCTTCGTCTTCTCATCATACCCAATGAACACATACTTCTTGCTTTTATCTTCAAGTTTGGTTCATTTTTGATTCGGAACGTGCGTGTGGGCTACACTTCCAAACATGATATGCTACGAGGTCCCTTGATTAGATCGAGAGCCCGAGAGATTTCTAACTTGTTTGCATATTTTGCAGGGGATCAATTCCATGCTAATCTTGGAGGAGAACCAACATTTGAAGACATGGAGAAGCCCTTCAATTTATTGGTTTGGACACATAGAGGAGACACCTCAAGTGAAGTCCCTCTCGGCCCTCAAGAAAAACACTCCCACTAAGGCCGTGAGTTCAATCCTTCTTTTGGTAAAATTTATGGTGATGTTTTTGGAGAATATCATGCTGGTGTTTTGAAGATTTGCATGGTTAAAGAAAAGGAACTTATTGCATGAGAAATGAAGTGAAGATATGGACCACTCAAGCTAGACTTAATCGGCCATTCACAATGCCCTAGCCGAGTGGCACATTACCATTTTTTTTGTCATTTGTTTTCTTTTTCTTTTTCCCATATTTTGTAACCCTAATGTTGCACTATAAATATTACATTTCGAGCTGCTAGCAGCTAGTGATCATTTGCTAAAGAAAACCCTTGTTTTTGGAGGGAAACTCTTCACCTCTTTGTTGAGGAACAATCGGCCAAGCTTCTTGGAAAGATCCGAGTGAGTGAGCCACCATTTCTTCAATCCTTGTTCATTTTGGTTGAAGATCTTACTATCCCTCCTTGCCCTAGTCCCTCTAAGGTAGTAGATCTAGAGAGTAAGTGAGGTAAAATGCACATCTAAGCCTGATTGGAGACACTCCTTGTGGAGTCCAATCAAAACAAAGGTGTAGATCGGTTCACCTTTGACTCCTCCCAAATTTGTCTTGCATTTTTATCCATCATTCCCAGCACCAAAGCCACTAAAAACACCTCCAAAATTACCCTATATTTATCAGGTTTCCAAGGAAAGAAGAATCATCAAAAAAGGAGTTCGGGTCCAGAAGTTACATACCTTTCTTTGCTGAAGACTCAATCTGCCGATTCCCACCGACCTCCGAGCCGCTTTCGTGCGAGATCTCAAGTTACATTTAGGATTTTGAGCTCATTTTTGGAGGAGACAAACTAGACATATGTGAGAGTGAGGTGCCCAAAAACCAGCTTCATTGGAGCTCTGGAGAAGAAGTTGGATTGTCACTAATCTGAAGCAGCTGCTGGAAAGTAGCAGCTGCCACCTCCTACTTGCTTGAGCTACTTGCTTGTAGTTTCTCCATTTTATTGATTCAAAATTTTGACCCCTCTTTTGGAGGCATGTCAGCGTGGTATCAAAGCTTAATTGATCTTTGTTTGGTTACATTTTGGTGATAATTTACTTGGTATTATGATGACAAGAAGTGGAACTCAACAACACCAAAACTGGGAAGCTTCAACTAGTCAGCCGGTTGCTCCTCAACCACCACCTATTGTTGAACCATCTTTGCAGCAGTAAATGGATTCTTTTGAGGAAGATATAAGGTTGATGTTACAACAATTTACATTGGCACAAAGGCCCCAACCAAATGCTGACTGACCACAATACCACCATCAAACCGCAAGGAGAAGAAATGTGGGTGCTAGGAGACCCCATTTTGATAATGAAGATTTTGATGATGATGAATCTGATTTTAATCTAAGGATTTCAACCAAAGATGAGTTGAAGAATGTCAAAGTGTCCATTCCCCCTTTCAAAGGGTCCAGTCAAGGTGATGAATTCATGGAATGGGTTGAAAAGGTGGAAAAGATTTTTGGGTGCTATGATTATTCCGATGGAGCAAAAATTCAAATTGTGGCACTTGAACTTAATGGTTATGCTCACTTGTGGTGGGAGAACCTTAAAGCTCAGCGGAGGAGAGATGACATGGATGAAGTTGATACATGGAGGGAAATGAAAAATTTGATGAGAAAGAAATTTGTGCCACTACATTACCCACAAGAGTTGCTTTATCAAGTGCAAAGTTTGAGACAGGGGTCATCGACGGTTGATGAGTATTTGGCCGAGTTTGAAACTTTGAAGACTCGATGTGGATTTGAAGAACCAGAGGACCAAGTCATAGCAAGGTTCATTAAAGGTCTCCACCGTGATATAGGAGACATTGTGGAGTTGCAACCACTTGACACCATGGAGGGTGTTATACAAATGGCTGTGAAGGTGGAGCGGCAAAGGTTGAGAAAGGGAAAGGAGGTGGCTACCAAGTTCACCCCTCAAAGAAAGTTTACCTATCCCAAGCCCCAAACCAAGGAGAATGAGAAGACAACAAACTACAAGGGGGCAAATAATAAGGGAATTACCATCAAAACCATGGAGGACAAGAAAATTGTAGATGAAGTTCCAAAGCCGAGAGCAAGGGACATCTAATGCTTCAAATGTCTAGGACATGGCCACATTGCCTCTCAATGCCCTAATAAATGATTTATGATCTTTAGGGAGGCCACAAATGAGTTAATTAGTGAGGATGAAGATGAAGCATCCACCATCGTTGAAGAGGGAGAAGAAGAAGTTGATATGGCCGAGGGATGTTTGGCACAAGAAGGGCCTTTGTTGATGGTGATTCAGAAATCTCTAGTTGCTCACACCCGTGGAGACAATGTGCAAAGGGAGAATATTTTTTTTAGTAGATGCCTAATCAGAGACAAAGTGTGCTCACTCATCATTGATGGAGGGAGTTGCACAAATGTGGCATCTCAAGAGCTTGTGGACAAGTTGAAGTTGGAGACCACCATGCACCCGAATCCATACCAATTGAGTTGGTTGAATGACCGAGGAGTATTGAAGGTATCCAAGCAAGTAAAGATTGATTTTGCTATTGGAGGCTATGAAGATCAAGCCCTATTTGATGTAGTACCAATGAGTGTAAGCCATATCTTATTGGGGAGACCATGGCAATCCGATCGGAGAGCAATGCATGATGGTTACACAAATGAGTACTCACTCAAGCACCAAGGTAAGAATTTCATTTTAATGCCTCTTAGTCCGAAGCAATTTGCCAAAGATGAGGAACTAAGAGGGAGCAAAAGTCCAAAACTAAATTGTTTTTGTCTAAAAATGAGTAGAGGAAGAGTCTTTGTGAAGGAGGGCCGATTGTCCTCATTTTGTTCAAAGAAAGAATGGAGGAGCTAGGAGTGGTTACTATGGAAGTTGCATAACTCCTTAAAGCTTTTCAAGATGTTTTCCCCGAGGAGTTACCTCAAGGACTTCCACCCTTTCGAGGGATTGAGCATAGAGTTGATCTTGAGCCAGGAGTAGTTCTTCCAAACCATCCCGCTTATAGACTAAGCTCGGAGGAGGCCAAAGAACTTCAAAAACAGGTTCAAGAACTTCTAGAGAAGGGGTACATCCGTGAATCAATGAGTCCTTGTGCTGTTCCTAGTTTGTTGGTGCCTAAGAAAGATGGCACTATGAGAATGTGCATTGATAGTAGGGCTATAAATCTTATTACTATTAAGTATGGGTTTCCCATACTGAGATTGGAAGACATGCTTGATGAACTTAGTGGGGCGGCTATTTTCTCCAAAGTTGATTTGAAGAGTGGTTATCACCAAATCCGAATGCAAGAAGGTGATGAATGGAAGACGGCTTTCAAGACTAGGCATGGTCTTTTTGAATGGTTAGTGATGCCTTTTGGTTTAACAAATGCTCCTAGTACTTTCATGAGGTTAATGAACCATGTGTTGAAGGAGTTTTTGGGAAAATTTATTGTGGTTTACTTTGATGACATTCTTGTGTATAGCTTGAATTTGACTTTGCATGTGGAGCATCTAAGATTGCTATTTGAAACTTTGAGAAAGGAGAAACTATTTGGGAATCTTAAAAAGATGTTCTTTTGCTCAAGAAAGAGTGCATTTCTTAGGATTCATACTTTCAAAAGATGGCATGGAGGTGGATGAAGGCAAGGTGGTGGCCATTAAGGAGTGGCCGATTCCAAAGAGCATTTCGGATGTGAGGAGTTTTCATGGATTAGCCTATTTCTATAGGAGGTTCATTCAAAACTTTAGCACCCTCATGGCTCCCATCACTGACTGTATAAAGAAAGGGAGAGAATTCCAATGGAGTGAAGCATGTGAAAGAAGTTTTGAAGACATCAAGCAAAAATTGTGCCAAGCTCCCATCCTTCGACTACCCGATTTCAATAAGGTGTTTGAATTGGAATGTGATGCTTCGGGATTAGGGATTGGTGTTGTCCTAAAGCAAGAAGACAAGCCAATTACCTTCTTTAGTGAAAAGTCGAAAGATGCCACACTCAACTACTCAACCTATGACAAGGAGTTCTATGTGGTTATCCGAACATTGGAGGTATGGCAACATTATTTACTTCCTAAAGAGTTTGTTATTCACTCAGACCAACAAGCTTTGAGGCACCTCAAGAGTCAAAACAAGTTGAATAAAAGACATGCAAAGTGGCTTGAGTCTCTTGAACGGTTTCCCTACATCATTAAGTACAAGAAAGGAGAGACCAATGTTTTTGCCGATGCACTTTCTAGGAGGTGCAACCTTCTAACCGAATTGAATACAAGAATAATGGGATTTGAATGGATCAAAGGTGCATATTTGGAAGATGAAGACTTCAAGGAGATCTACCAAAATTTATCTCAAGGCAGGATCGAGGGCACTTACCATCTCATGGATGGATATCTTTGTAAAAGTAGCCGAATTTGTGTGCCGAGGGGGAGCCTTCGAGAGTCTTTGATAAAAGAAGCTCATGAGGGAGGTTTAGCATGTTACTTTGGTGAAAAGAAGACATTAGAGGCTGTGAATGAGCATTTCTTTTGGCCACACCTTCAAAGAGATGTTCACAAAGTGGCGGAGAAATGCATTACTTGCAAGAAGTCTAAGAGCCGATTACTACCCCAAGGACTTTATATGCCATTACTGGTTCTAAGCCATCCGTGGATTGAGGTGAGCATGAATTTTATTTTGGGTTTACCACGCACTAGTAGATCCAAAGATTTAATTTTTGTGATTGTGGATAGATTTTCAAAGATGGCACATTTCATACCTTGTTCCAAAGTTGATGATTCAAGCCATATTGCAGATTTGTTCTTCCGAGAAGTGGTGAGACTTCATGGTGTTCCCCAATCTATTGTGTCGGATCGGGATACCAAATTCCTTAGTGCTTTTTGGGGAAGTTTATGGAGGAAGATTGGCACTAAGCTCCTTTTTAGTACTTCCTTCCATCCCCAAACGGATGGCCAGATGGAAGTTGTTAATAGGACTCTCGGAACATTATTAAGGAGCATCCTTAGAGGAAAGCTAAAGGATTGGGATTTGCAACTCTCTTATGTGGAGTTTGCATATAATTGAAGCATGCACACTTCCACTCAGAAAACACCCTTTGAAGTTGTGTATGGCTTCAATTTTAACTCCCTTGGACCTCATTCCTATTAGATCCAAGGAGATGATCAATGCTGAGGGAGAAGCCAAGGCCGAGCACATTAAATCTTTGCATGAATCGGTGAGGAAGTCAATTGAAAAAAAAGAATGACTCCTATGCTAAACAAGCCAATAAGGGCAGAAAAGAAGTGATCTTCAATGAAGGGGATCTTCAATGAAGGGGATCTTGTATGGCTTCATCTACACAAGGAGAGGTTTCCATAGAAAAGAAAATCCAAGCTCATGCCTAGAGCCCATGGCCCTTTCCGAGTGCTACAAAGGGTGAACAACAATGCCTACAAAATTGACCTCCTTGTAGACTATGGAGTGTCGGTCACTTTCAATGTACAAGACTTGTCACCCTATATTAAAGATGAAAATGTCCAAGAGAAATATAAAGAAGAACTTGATTTGGGGACAAATCCTCAACAACCTCGGGAGGATGATATGCTGCGAGGTCCCTTGGCTAGATCAAGAGCCCAGGAGATTTCTAACTTGTTTGCTTATCTTGCAAGGCATCAATTCTATGCTAATCTTGGAGGAGAACCAACATTTGAAGACATGGAGAAGCCCTTCAATTTATTGGTTTGGACACATAGAGGAGACACCTCAAGTGAAGTCCCTCTCGGCCCTCAAGAAAAACACTCCCACTAAGGCCGTGAGTTCAATCCTTTTTCTGGTATAATTTATGGTGATGTTTTTGGAGAATATCATGCTGGTGTTTTGAAGATTTGCATGGTTAAAAAAAAGGAACTTATTGCATGAGAAATGAAGTGAAGATATGGACCACTCAAGCTAGACATAATCGGCCATTCACAATGCCCTAGCCGAGTTGCACATTACCATTTTTTTTGTCATTTGTTTTCTTTTTCTTTTTCCCTTATTTTGTAACCCTAATGTTGCACTAGAAATATTACATTTTGAGCTGCTGAGCAGCTAGTGAACATTTGATAAAGAAAACCCTAGTTTTTGTAGAGAAACTCTTCACCTCTTTGTTGAGGAACAATCGGCCAAGCTTCTTGGAGAGATCCGAGTGAGTGAGACACCATTTCTTCAATCCTTGTTCGTTTTGGTTGAAGATCTTACTGTCCCTCCTTGCCCTGCTCCCTCTAAGGTAGTAGATCTAGAGAGTAAGTGAGGTAAAACGCACATATCAGCCCGGTTGAAGACACTCATTGTGGAGTTCAATCAAAACAAAGGTGCAGATCGGTTCACCTTTGACTCCTCCCAAATTTGTCTTTCATTTTTATCCATCATTCCCAGCACCAAAGCCACTAAAAACACCTCCAAAATTACCCTATATTTATCAGGTTTCCAAGGAAAGAAGAATCATCAAAAAAGGAGTTCGGGTCCAGAAGTTACATACCTTTCTTTGCTGAAGACTCAATCTGCCGATTCCCACCGACCTCCGAGCAACTTTCGTGCGAGATCTCGAGTTGCATACAGGATTTTGAGCTCATTTTTTGAGGAGACAAACTAGACATATGTGAGAGTGAAGTGGCCAAAAACCAGCTTCATTGGAGCTCTGGAGAAGAAGTTGGATAGTAGCTAATCTGAAGCAGCTGCTAGAAAGTAGCAGCTGCCACCTCCTACTTGCTTGAGCTACTTACTTGTAGTTTCTCCATTTTATTGATCCGAATTTTTGACCCCTCTTTTGGAGGCACGTCAAAACACCTTAAAATGTGATACAGTTGGTTTATGACCACTCCAAGCTTCTTGTGGTGTTTGATTTACCAATATTTTGAATATATACAGCACATTGCACTGCTTCAGCGCAAAATTCCTTCGGCACATCTTTGCTTTTCAACATAGATCGAACCATATCAAGAACTGTATAATTTTTTCTTTCAGCCACCCCATTTTGTTGAGGTGAGTAAGGTGTGGTCAAGAATCTTTTGATTGCTTGTTCCTCGCAATAGCTTGTGAAAGCGTTTGACATGTACTCTCCGCCTCGATCCGACCGTAAAGCCTTGATGTAAAGACCAGTTGTCTTCTCTACTAGCACCTTGAATTTCTTAAACACCTTGAATGCTTCCGACTTTTCCTTCAAGAAATAAACCCAAGTCTTCCTTGTAAAATCGTCAATGAAAATAATAACGTACCTCTTCTCACTAAAGAACTTTGGTGTGATTGGGCCGCATATGTCGGTGTGTACCAACTCGAGAGATCTCTTTGCATGATATTCTGTCTTCTTTTGAAATGTACTCCTTGCTTGTTTGCTGAGTACACATCCCTCACAAAATTTCTTCGGATAGTCCATGTTCGGTAGCCCATGAACCATTTCCTTCTTTGCTAACTCTTTTAAGCCGCCATAATGTAAGTGCCCAAACCGTAAATGCCATAGCCATGCTTTGTCCTCCATATTTACTTGTAAACACCTTTCTTGAACCTTCTTCAAGTTGAGTTTGAACATTCGATTCTTTACCATCTCCAGATGTGCGAGCAAGCGACCATTTTTGTCCTTCAAGTGCAACATCCGGTCTTGAATGAAAACCGAACATCCCTTCTCCACTAGTTGACCCATGCTAAGAATGTTACTCTTCAAATCGGGTACAAAGTAGACATCTTCCATTGTTCATTCTTTTCCATTATTTTGTGCAAAACGTATTTTTCCTCGGCCTTTAACTTGAAATTTCGAGGCGTCTCGAAAAAACACATGTCCGTCTTTAATCTCTTGCATATCAACAAAAAGATATTTGTGTCCACACATATGATTGTTAGCACCAGTTTCAAGATACCATACCATATCATTTTCCGGATTGGTGTCCTATTGGGCCATCATAAGAACGCCATCGTCTTTTGTCTCATCTTTCGCGACTGATTCACGTTTTCTTCGACCTTCTTCTTGGAGTAGCATTCCTTTGTGTAGTGTCCATACTTGCCGCAATTGTAACACTCAATAGTTGAATGATTCGACTAGCCACCTCTTCCACGACCGCATCCTCATCCACGCCAATTTGTTGGTTGGTCTCACCCTTCTCTTCATGATTATTTCCTTGATCGCATCCTCCACTACGACCAAAACCATGACCTCCACGGCCACGTCCTCTTCCTCGGTTATGTTGTGCATACATTACCTTATCATCGTTGATAGTTGTCTTTGTGTGTAAGGCCTCCTCCAAGACTTCTTGTGCTTTCTTCTTCTTCCTTTGTTCATGTGCCTCAAGAGAACCAGCAAGTTCATCAACGGTCATCTCTTACAAATTCTTCGACTCTTTGATTGCGCACACAACATTCTCAAAATTCACGGTCAATGTTCGAAGAATTTTCCCCATGACTCTTGCACCCATGAGGGTTTCTCCATTGCGTTTAAGTTGATTCACCACTGTTTGCTCACGCGTGATGTAGGTTGATATGTCTTCCATTTCCCTCATCTTCATGGCCTCCAACTTGCCACGAAGAGTTTAAAGTCGCACTTGTTTAACTCGATCGGCACCCTTGAACACTTTTTGCAACGTCTCCCATCCTTCCTTCAAAGTTGTTGCACTAGCAATCTTCTCAAAACCTAACTCCTCTACTGCTTGAAACATGAGATAGAGAGTGGTCTTGTCCTTCATTTGGGTTTCTTTCAATGCTTTTAATTGATTTGGTGTCAAGGCGCCAATGGTTTCCGGCTCCGTGAAACCAGTATCGACTACTTCCCATGCATCTTGTGCACCAAGCAACGCACGCATTTGAATGTTCCAATTGTCGTAGTTCATCTTGGTGAATCGTGGCAGCGACATATGTCCCAACGGTGTGCTCCCATGGTTTGACATAGCTCTGATACCAATTTGATAAAAAAATGGAGTGTTTGAAAAAGAGAGGAGAGGATCACTCTTCTAATTTTCTTCAAGATTTGTATTTCACTCTCTCATTTTCAAATGAGCATAGTACAATATTTATAGACTCAATAAGACTCTTCAAATTTGTACAATAACTAATACACTTAAATGACCTTAAATGCATTAAACACGAAATATGAAACAGCCACGTAATAATTGACCTTGGGTTACTAAAGCCATCATAACTTCTTCTAGAAAACTTCAAACGATTTGAAATTTAAACCATCTAAAACTAGACATCCGGGGCATTAAAATCCATAGGTCATATGTTTAATTTGGTTATCATTTGACCCTTCAAATCCTCATTGACAAACGCCTTAAAATGCAGAATGTTTTTATTTTTTGAGTTTAATTCTCAACAGATTTAGCTGGCCTTGTTGCAAACCCAGACATTAAATTTATAGAACCCCAGGTTAGGTAAAGAGTTCCTTGATTGAATAAATAAACAGTATTCGCTCACTGTAATAGTTTTCAAACTAATATTTGACTCACTTTGTAGGTCAAGTGTTTCAAACAGTATTCGCCTTCACTTGAAAGTGCCTACAATCCCTGATGGATATGGAAATATCTTTAAACTAGCAGCACTAGTTGAATGTAAGGGCATAATTGGCAGTGATGACAAGTAAAACTCCTGTATGATAACATCAGGGATTCCACTTGTTTATTGTCTTTTATTATTTCCTGTACTAGCAATAAAGATTTTTTTTTATAGTAAAACTTGAAACATTGTTTGAATGAGCCATTGGTTTCATTGTTAACATTTGTCATGATATAATTTATATGCTGTAATATTTAACTATGCATTGAAGCAGTACTTTTGGAGTATTCATGAGTTTGTTTGTGTATGTTGAATTCGTCTGTAGCGTCTTAGTTTCATCCACTGCTATTATTTTTCTTGCTTAGTTGGCAAAATTGGAGTTGATATAACAACATTAGAATAATTTTTTAATGGAAAATCTGATTTTTTGCATAGGTAGTCTTGGAAAATTAGGTGGTTTCAAAAAAATCATTCTCTCTGCAGCAAAAAATTTGTCGTTTGTAAACATTCGCTTTTTGTTATCGCTTCAAGATTTTTGAATGTTGTATTGTTAGTTCATAAATCTTTATGATATATTTTGTTATGTTCGCTTCATGTATCATGAATATTTATGTAATCAGCCACGTTTTTATTGGACAAATAGGTTATAATAGAAATAGATGAAAAAGGCTGCTCCCTATCATTTAAATGTGCATATCTTAAATATATAGATACGATGCAGAGCTTTTCTATTTGAAAAAGAAATAATGGAAAGGTTGACAAATGTTAAAAAAGAGAATGAGCAAACAATAAAATAGTGGCTCCTATTATTGTTTTGATATATTTTTTTGGATTACTTTATAAGGTTTTGTTTCCAGATATCATCTGAAGCTCATGCAGTCTTTAAGGATTTGTTATCCAACAGGTTTAGGTAATTTTTTTGCTATTAATTTTTATATTTCTTATAGAGTAGTCGTCTTTGGCAAAACAACTTCAATCTTTAATTAAGTTAGATACTATCGTAATTTTGCACTTCATGACATATGTTTAGAAGTTCTATTTGAAAAATAAATTATGAAAAATTTAGTAAATGGTAAAAAAAGAATAATAAAATAATAAAGTAGTAACTTTGATATTATTTTACTAATATATTACTTTTCAATGTTATATCATGTTCTGTTTCTAAATATCACCCAAAGCTCATACTGCTTTCAAAGGTTTGACACATAAAAAATATGAGTTAGTTTATTATTGTTCGCCTTTATATTTGATATAAAATATTTATTCTTCAAAAAATAGCTTGAATCTTTAATTGAGTTAAATATTATCGTAAATTTTCACTTCTTAACATATCTTTTGAAGTTGTTGGCATGTATTGTCTTTCTCGTTCATTTTTCCCTTCTATTCCTTCTCCTCTCATCTTTTGTGTTTTGTTCATTTCATTATTTGTCTATTACTTTTTTTTTTTTCATTACATATAACTTATTCATCACAAACTTATTAAATTTTCCACTAATCGTTCCAATAGTGTATCTTTGTTTACGTCAAATTAAGATTTTCATGAGTGTTGTCTAATATGAATTCGCATGAATATTTAGATGGTACATGCATATCACCTCTCTTTTCTTTTTCTTTTAATATTGACATTTGACTTAATAATATTTGAAAATTTTATGTTCTTTAACAAAAAAACTACTTTTTCTTTATCTGAGTTGTTGCAACACTTCTCCCCATTTAAGGTATACAGTTATAAATAAAATATTGAAATATCTTTTATTCTATATATATTTTATTCTCCATAACAACATTATAAGCAAAATAATATAATATATATTATTATAATTAGTTTTTTTTATTTCAATTATGAAATATTATCACTTATAAATTATGCAAAAAAAAATGTCTAACTTCACGCGTACATGCATAGCACGTACTGATCACTAGTAATATAAAAATTGCATTACTGCAGTAATATTATTGATCATGAAAATAACATGAAAGGCGTTAACTTTGTTAATTAGAAATAAAAGAAAATGACATTAAGAATGTCCATATTAAATTTATAAAATATAGAATAACATTCATATTAAGTGGAAAAAAATAAATTAATTAATCCAAATAAAATATATCAAAAAAGTATGTTCATTTTATATGTACTAGTGCACAAATGCAGATCGTCCTGCATTGTGTGAACCTCAGGCCGTGAGTTTATTTAGAGTGTTTATATTCTGTTAATGATAAGTGATTAGTAGAGGAAGATTTTCAGATAAATGGGAATGTGTTTTGTGAAAGGGAGATTTATGTGTTGTTGGATAGTGTTTTCTACTGTTGATGCTTGGTTTATAAATAATAAAGAAATGGAATAAATGTAACGACCCGGATTCTTAACCGTTTTAAAAGCTCATTAACCGTAATAATATGACAATTTAAAATTGTTTCTAAAGAAAAAGGGTTATCAGAGTGCATCAAAATCCGAATCGTTAATAAAATCATTCTTTCATTGTTCATTCATTAAAAAAGTTATTCATAAAAGTTGCAGAAGTATAATTAAACGAGAAAATAGAAAACTTTATTTAAAACATATTTTAAATCCAAGGTTTTTAGTTCCCTAATAAAACTTACATAATATTCCAAATATTCAAATAAAGGCATAAAAGGAAACCTAACGTAAGATATCCATTCGTTGTAAGCTCTTGTTGATTCTCCTTTTCTTTCATTTCTTCGTGCCGTACTACTACTTCATTGGCGTCTTTATCGGACCAACCGTAAGCTCCACCGGAATGATCTCTTCCTTAACTTCTAGCATAATCCCCTCATTACCTACACCACAAGTAAGGACGTGAGCTTACGCCCAGTAAGGAGATGGGGGAAAACAATTATGCATTTTTCTCTTTAGTTCTTCTTGGAATGGGGCCACCCAAACCAAATTCTTTCATTACATTCATTTTCTTCGTTCGTTCTTAACTCGTACATCGAGCTAGAGATTGGAGGTTTTCCTTTGAGATGGCGTAGCTGTTGTTATTCTAACCTCCTGTGTGCATACTAGTCCCTTTCCCGACTTGGTGAGGGTGTATCCCAGCAGCTAGGGTAGATCCGGACTACCCATCTACTCCAATACCCTATTTTTGGCATATATCGCCTTTATGATTTTTTCTTTTTCCGGCATATACTCGCCTTTAGGGTCGTTTTCATAGCATTCCTCCTCACTCATGCATGTGGGTACCATTCCGAAGGTTACCCCCTACGTGGTTTCTATTAACATGGACTTAACCTCTTTTTAAACAAACAACACGTATATGAGAAAACAATAATCAACATTTAGGAACATCCACAACGAATACATGGACGTGCTTCACATACAAAAGTAACAACGGCGTTTATCTAAACATGCTATTAGCAAAACGGAACATGCTTCTATATATATAAGGCAATAACAGTAAATCAAATTACGAATGAGGATATCACAGCATACTTTTAGCTACATACTTCCATCAGAATTATGTTGAACCCTTCTTGGTTTCAACAACGATGATTCAGTTAATGAAACATGTTTTCTACTCGTTTTCTACTCAGTTATCATATGGCAGGAAATTCAAATTAATATACCGCGAATATAACAAACATATAGCGAACGATGAACCTAACTAGCAATGAACATAGCCAGAGGCAGCAGCGAAATATATGAATCATACATTCAGCAGAAAGTACTTGCAATAGATCATGCTTTTGGATAAAGATAGCAGTGAACAAATATTTATACGTGCATTAGATTTCTCATTTTGACGGCCTTTCTACATAAAACAACCGATTAAATAGCGAACAAGCTTTTAAACTGAATCATAAGTCAAACAAATAAAACATGCTTCACAAGAGTATGATGCAAATAGACATGGATAACAACATGCTCAGAAGCTAACTAATCAAAATATGTTTATGAGAACATGCTAAACAATAGAAGGGCAGAATGATATGTGCATAGAATAATATAAATGACAATAACACAGAGATTCAAAGTAGACAACAAGTAAACAGTATTGAACTCATCTTCAATTCCATCATTCTATCCTACAGGCTTAACTCATTATTCTACATGCTTAACTCATTCATTGAAGATTATCATCTAAACAACCACTAGTCATTCATCACTTCTCTTCTCTAAGCATTCATCACTTTGATTCATTCATCACTTCTCTTCTCTAAGCATTTCATTTCATCGATTTCAGTAAAGTAGTTTGCAGGAAAGTAACAAAACAGGAATATAACAACTAAGGAATCATTTGAGGAAACAAACTAATAGTAAAGAAATCTTCACAACACATGCACACCACTTGTGGGTAGGGCTTAGATGGCCAAGACACACCCAATCCTTACTTTTTGAAGTTGAATCTCCCATGCAGCAGCTCTCCCCTTTCCAGCAGAGTTTTCTTCCAAACACAACGTTTCTCCCAACACCAAAACACAATGGGGGAGAAGAAAGTGGGGAAGAAATAGACAGAGACTTGCCTAGAAGACAAAGGAGACAACCCAAGAAGTAGAGTGGGCTACTGAGCTATTGCCCAGATTTTCTTCGCGGAAGGTGCGAGTATTAACTCGCTAAATGTCGAATTTCATCTAATTTTGCTGACTTTTATTCCTGATTTTTCGCAGATCTGCTCCTTTTCTGACGTTTGCGGATGCCGTATTGTCGTCCGCATGACCAAAATTACACAGCTCAACAGCGTCCCAAACTTACGTCCGTACTGTTTGAAATCTAGTTGCTGACGCCTTGCCGTCGTCCGCATTGTGCGCATGTATCGTCCGAATTGTCCCAAAAATTGGACAGATTGATTCGGACACTGAATCTTGTCATCTGCAGTCGTCCGCTATCGTCCGAAAATACACCAATTTTGAAACAGATTCATTCAAACACTGTCCTAAGTCGTCCGCATCGTCCGCATGCGTCCTAAAGTGTATAATTCTATCCACTTTCGTATTTTCTTCTAAGTCTTGCCCAAATGAAAAGCCTACGAGGTTATACGCCACAACTTAACATCCATAGAATGATGCATTATGTAGATATAAATCTCAATTTACTTCCTAAGTCATGATTACATCGTTTAACCAGAAAAATTAGGATCGGGTTGTAACATCTTCCCCCCCTTATAAAAATTTTGGTCCCCGAAATTTAGTTGTTAAAAAACTCGGGGTACTTAGCCCTCATATCATCTTCTTTCTCCCATGTGGCTTTCTCATGACTATGATTTTGTCACAGAACCTTAACCAGCGGAATCCGTTTGCATCGCAGCTCTTTTACTCTTGAATCAAGGATCTGAATGGGTCTCTCATTGTAACTCAAATTAGGCTATATGACAACATCATTATCAACATTATTATCAGGAGGGGCTAACATTGCTGCATTACCAAGACACCTCTTGAGCATAGATACATGGAAGACGTTATGTACACTTGCCATGGAATCTGGTAATTGTAGTCTGTATGTGACCGGTCCTATCCTTTCGGTGATCACATAAGATCCCACGTATCAGGGATTGAGCTTTCCTCTCTTGCCAAATCGCACAATACCCTTGAAGGGAGACACGTTCAAGAATACTCTCTTGCCTACATTAAATTACAAAACTCGGCGTCGGTTGTCTGCATAACTCTTATGTCGACTCTGAGCTGCTAACATCCTTTGCTTGATAATGGCCACCTTTTCAACCGTTGCTTGCACGATTTCGGGGCCAAAAAGTTCAGCTTCACCAACCTCGTCCCAGTACAAGAGGGATCTACACCTCCTCCCATATAGAGCTTCATAGGGTGCCATACCAATAGTGGCCTGGAAGCTGTTATTGTATGCAAACTCTACTATTGGTAAAAAAATTCTTCCACTTAACATGAAATTTGAGAACACAGGCACACAACATATCCTCGAGTGTCTGAATTGTCCTCTGACTTTGCCAGTCGGTCTCAGGATGAAACGCGGTACTGAACTTTAATGCTGTGCCCATTACCTTGTTCAAACTCCTCCAAAATACCAAAGTAAAATGCGGGTCACGGTTCGATACAACCGAAACTGGAACACCGTGAAGCTGGATGATTTCCTTGATATATAATTCGGCAAGCTGATTCATTGTGTCCGTCATAGATACTGGCAGGAAGTGTGAGACCTTGGTCAATTGATCAACGATCACCCAAATGGCATCGTAGCCTTTAACTGTCCTAGGCAAGCATGTGACAAAGTCCATGGTCACGTGCTCTCATTTCCACTGAGGAATTGGTAGAGGCTGGAGTACTCCACCAGGTCGTTGATTTTCAGCCTTAACACGTTGGCGTATAAGATAGTGTGATACAAACTGAGCAAATTCATACTTCATATTTGGCTAATAATAATGAGTTTTCAAATCTCGATACATCTTACTACTTCCTGGATGTGCCGAGAAACTGGAAGTATGGGCTTCATTCAAGATCTTCATCCGAATTGTTGCATCATCAGTAACATACCATCAGTTTTGATACTTAACAATGCCGTCAACGGATGTAGAGAAATGTTGATACCTCGGTAGGGTCGGATTCAACTTAAAGTCCTTACATACTTCATCGTTTTGTTGTGCCCCCTTGATCTGCTCAAGAATAGACGACTTCAAGGTTAATTTGGCTAGTACTACATCCAAGGGTGTTGGAATCATTTGTATGTCAAATTCCTGAAGATCTTGCTGAAGCTTTGCGGACATTTTTCTGCATAACATACTCATCACAGAAGTCTTGCGGCTAAGAGCATCCGCAACCACATTGGCTTTTTCTAGATGATACTTAATTTCACAGTTGTAGTCTTTGACGAATTCGAGCCACCGACGTTGACGCATATTCAATTCCTTCTGGGTAAAGATATACTTGAGACTTTTGTTATCCGAATAAATTTTGCAGCGCTGTCAATAAAGATAGTGTCTCCAAATCTTGTGAGCGAAGACCACAGCTGCGAGCTCCAGATCATGGGTGGGATAATTCTGCTCGTGAACCTTCAACTGCTGGGAAGCATATGCAACAACTTTTCCATGTTGCATAAGAAGTCCGCCCAGTCCCCTTTTTGAGGCATCACAATATATCATAAAATAACCATCCTCAGAGGGTAATGTCAAAACTGGAGCCGTAGTTAATCTACGCTTTAGCTCTTGAAAGCTATTCTCACACTCGTTGGACCACCAAAATCTGACATTCTTTTTAGTCAGGCCAGTGATCGGAAGGGCAATCTTTGAAAATCCTTCGAAGAAGCGCCTGTAGTAATCGGCTAGTCCTAGGAAACTTCTTACTTCTCCAATATTTTTCGGCGGTGTCCAATCGATTACTGCTTGTATTTTTGTTGGGTCAATAGATATGCCTTCTGCAGAAATAACATGACCGAGGAAACCAACTTTGCTCAGCCTAAATTCGCATTTGGAAAACTTTGCGTACAACTGATGTTGGCTGAGAATAGGTAAGGCTATTCGTAAATGCTCACAATGTTCCTCTTTTGATCGAGAATAGATTAAGATGTCGTCAATGAAGATGATAACGAATTTGTCCAGATAATCCCAGAAGTCACGGTTCATCAAATCCATAAAGGCTGCTGGAGCATTAGTAAGTCCAAAGGACATCACCAAGAATTCATAGTGCCCGTCAACATGTGCACAATGCCGTCTTGGGTATATCTTTAGGCTTAACTTTCAGTTGGTAATATCCTAATCGCAGATCAATCTTGGAAAATACCCTGGCGCCACTCAGCTGGTCAAACAGATCATCGATCTTGGGTAGTGGACACTTATTCTTAATGGTCACTTTGTTTAACTCCCGATAATCAATACACATTCTCAGAGTCCCGTCTTTCTTCTTGACAAACAACACAGGTGCGCCCCAAGGAAAAAAGCTAGGACGAATCAATCCCTTTGCAATTAGCTCTTCTAGTAATTCCTTTAACTCACATAGTTCTGTAGGCGCCATCTGATACGAGTCTTGGAAATATGGTCCGTACCAGGCTGTACGTTAATCTCGAACTCGATTTCATGGTTTTGGGGTAAACCTGGAAGATCGTCGAGGAAGACATTCAGAAATTCACATACCACGGCAACATCCTCAACTTTAACCTTAGTGTCAATCACATTAAGTAAAAATCCTTCACACCCATTCTTGAGTAATTTATTTGCTTTAAGTGCCAAAACGATAGCAAACTTTCCCTTCTGTTTAATTCCACGAAAGATATGTTGTTTGCCAACCAAAGGGTAAAAGTAGACCTCTCTCTTCTTGCAGTTGATGATCGCATGATGGGCAGATAGACAATCCATTCCCATAATGACATCGTAGACTTTTAGATCCATAATAATTAAATCGACCAGAAATAAACGACCATTAATATCCACCGCACAATTCTTGAGTACTCCATCAGTCATCAGTTGGTCGCCAGAAGGTAGCAATACTCGGTGTGTATAATTCATACTGTCGGAGAAACAGTTCGTTCGCTCACAGAATTTAGTGGAAACAAATGAGTGCGTAGCACCCGAATCAAACATGACATAAGTCTCACATCCCTTTATATGTATTGTTCCTGTGGGAAATTGATAAGTCACTGGTTCTAGGGTAAAATTCCTATGTTATCTAGAAAAAACTATCAAGCATAAATACATGTGCATAAATACATGTATAAATAATTGACGAATAAATAAGGTGTACCTGCAACAACTGCGGGCTGATCCTCATCATCAGTTCCATATAGGGCAAAAACTCGGGGAGCTACAAGTCGAGTCGGGCACTATCTGGCTCTGTGTCCAGGCTTTCCACAAGAGTAGCATTTCTTTGTGCCGGCAAAGCGTTCACCCTAATGAATCCTCTGACATTTAGAACAGGCAGCTTGTTGGGAAGTATTGGTTTATGGTACCATAGGCCTCTTATCTGGCCTTTGCTATAGGTTTGCCCCAGCTGGGCGCTTGACTCCCTGAGTCGTGGGAGGACCACTCCACGACTGCTGGCCTGAGCTAGGCTGGCCTGAACTAGGCTTCCACACTCTCTAATTAACTTCTCTTGGTTTGGCTGCAGGAAACTTTACTCCTTCAACAGCGAGGGCCCTAGATACAATCTTCGAGTAGGTAACACCCTCGGTGCCAGCCCGATAACTGCTTCCTGAATTTCCTTCCTCAATCTAAGCACAAAATGTCTAACCTTACGCTCTTCAATTGCCACTAAATGGGGAGCATAATGCGACAATGCCTCAAACTGTTGGGCATACTCAGATACAATCCCCAACTGTCGGATATGTAGAAACTCAGTCTCTTTTTGTGTACAGATGGTATGGTTAAAATATTTGTCATTGAATAACTCCTTAAATGCATTCCAAGTAAGGGTTGCCACATCCTGGGAGGCCTTGATCGTGTCCCACCAAAATCGGGCCCCGTGACTCAGATAGTAAGCAGCACATCTCACTTTCTCTGTCTCATCAACCTCAGCATAAGAAAATTTGTCCTCCATGGAGTGGATCCACTCCTCAGCTCCAGATATATCAGATATGTCGCCATTAAAATAAGGCGGTCTCAGCTTTTGGAACCTTTCCCATCCAGCCCCTCTTTGTACCGGCTGGATCTGCAGGTCTCGGTGGTCCCCATTGTCGTTTCCATGAGCCATCATCCTCTCCATATGGCGAGATTGTTGTTCCATGAACTGGTTTTGCCTCTCAATCTGTTGTGCTTGCTGCTCTATGATTTCAGCCATGCGCTGTAGGGTCTCATTTTGACCTTGATTCTCATAGGGGTTTGGGGCCTTGGGTGCACCCCTCAAGCCAGGTAGTCGTCCTCTTCCTCTTCGTGCCATTTGTTGTTCTAAATTCCTATGCATTCACATCACAGTGTCATTAATTGTTACCAAAGGCAACTCATATAAGTCTATAAGCATTTTGGATTTCAATCATTACCGGAAAACTTGTTATAATCTTACATCTTTCCATATTTTCATGCTATAAGTTTCTTAGGTAATTGATTTCCTTAATCTCAGTTCTACTTATTTCTACGTCTTCTACATTATGGAGCAGTCACTTAAGTATCTTGTTACATATACATTTCTAACTTTACTGTACAATAAATTGCTCATAGGAAATTTGAAAAACTTACATCCGAGGCATTACCCGTCGAGTCTGGGTTGTCCGTAGCGAGACGCTTGAGTAGTAGTATGGCTATGATATAATTCTGCGCTTATACCAATTGTATCCTTACATATAAATGGGTTTTTGAACAAACTTGCATTTTTAAATCATAAAACATTCCAGCTACTGATTAGATTTTAAAAACGATCAAAGCAGCTTACTAAGAAAAATCGTTTTTAAAATCCCTTGCTTTGATACCAATTGTAACGACCTGGATTTTAAACTATTTTAAAAGCTCATTAACCTTAATAATATGACAATTTAAAATCGTTTCTAAAGAAAAAGGGTTATCAGAGTGCATCAAAATCCGAATCGTTAATAAAATCATTCTTTCATTGTTCATTCGTTAAAAAGGTTATTCATAAAAGTTGCAGAAGCATAATTAAACGAGAAAATAGAAAACTTTATTTAAAACATATTTTAAATCCAAGGTTTTTAGTTCCCTAATAAACTTACATAATATTCCAAATATTCAAATAAAGGCACAAAAGGAAACTTAACGTAAGATATCCATTCGTTTTTAACTCTTATTGATTCTCCTTTTCTTTCATTTCTTCGTGCCGTACTACTACTCCATTGGCGTCTTTATCGGACCAACCGTAGACTCCATCGGAATGACCTCTTCCTCAACTTCTGGCATAATCCCCTCGTTACCTACACCACAAGTAAGGACGTGAGCTTATGCTAGTAAGGAGATGGGGGAAAACAATTATGCATTTCTCTCTTTAGTTCTTCTTGGAATGGGGCCACCCAAACCAAATTCTTTCATTACAGTCGTTTTCTTCGTTCGTTTTTAACTCGTACATTGAATAGGAGATTGGAGATTGTCCTTTGAGATGACATAGCTGTTGGGATTCTAACCTCCTGTGTGCATACTAGTCCCTTTCTCGACTTGGTGAGGGTGTATCATAGTAGCTAGACTACATTCAGACTACCCATCTACCCCAATTCCCTATTTTCGGCATATACCCGCTTTTAGGGTTCTTTCTTTTTCTGGCATATACCCGCCTTTAGGGTCATTTTCATAGCATTCTTCCTCACTTATGCATGTGGGTACCATTCCGAAGGTTACCCCCTACGTGGTTTCTATTAACATGGACTCAACGTCTTTCTAAACAAACAAAACGTATATGAGAAACAATAATCAACATTTAGGAACAGCCACAACGAATACAAGGCTGTGCTTCACATAAAAAAGTAACAATGGCGTTTATCTAAACATGCTATTAGCGAAATGGAACATGCTTTTATATATATGAGGAAACAACAGTAAATCAAACTACGAATGAGGATATCACAGCATACTTTTAGCTACATACTTCCATCAGAATTAGGTTCAACTCTTCTTGCTTTCAACAACGACGATTCAGTTAATGAAACATGTTTTCCACTAGGTTATTATATGACAGGAAATTCAAATGAATATACCGCGAATATAACAAACATACAGTAAATGATGAACCTAACTAGCAATGAACATAGCTAGAGGCAGTAGCGAAATATACGAATCATACATTCATCAGGAAGTACTTGCAATAGATCATGCTTTTGGATAAAGATAGCAGCGAACGAATATTTATACGTGCATTAGATTTCTCATTTTGACGGTGTACATAAAACAACCGATTAAACAATGAAAAAGCTTTTAAACTGAATCATAAGTCAAACAAATAAAACATGTTTCACAAGAGTATGATACAAATAGACATGGATAACAACATGCTCAGAAGCTAACTAATCAAAATATGCTTATGAGAACATGCTAAACAATAGAAGGGAAGAATGATATGTGCATAGAATAATATAAATGACAATAACACAGAGATTCAAAGTAGACAACAAGTAAACAGTGCTGAACTCATCTTCAATTCCATCATTCTATCCTACAGGCTTAACTCATTATTCTACAGGCTTAAGTCATTCATTTAAGATTATCGTCTTAACAACAATTAGGCATTCATCACTTCTCTTCTCTATGCATTCATCACTTTGATTCATTCATCACTTCTCTTCTCTAATCATTTCATTTCATCTCTTTCAATAAAGTAGTTTACAGGAAAGTAACAAAACAGGAACATAACAACCAAGGAATCATTTGCAGGAAACAAACTAACAGTAAAGAAACCTTAACAACACATGCACACCACTTGTGGGTAGGGCTTAGACGGCCAAGACACACCCAATCCTTACTTTTTGAAGTTGAATCTCCCGTGCAGAAGCTCTCCCCTTTCCAGTAGAGTTTTCTCCCAAACACAACGTTTCTCCCAGCACAAAAACACAATGGGGGAGAAGAAAGTGGGGAAGAAATAGAGGGAGACTTACCTAGAAAACAAAGGAGACAACACGTGAAGTAGAGTGGGCTACTGAGCTACTGCCCAGATTTTCTTAGCGGAAAGTGCGAGTATTAACTCGCTAAACGTAGAATTTTGTCTAATTTTGTTGACTTTTATTCTTGATTTTTTGAAGATCTGCTCCTTTTCGGATGCTTGGGGACGCCGTACTGTCGTCCGCACGACCAAAATTACACAGTTCTACAGCGTCCCAAACTTACGTCTGTACTGTCCAAAATCTAGTTGCGACGCGTTGCCGTCGTCCGCATCGTGCGCTTGTATCGTCTGAATCGTCCAAAAAATTGGACAGATTCATTGGGATGATGAATCTTGTCATCCCCAGTCGTCCACCATCGTCCGAAATACACCAATTTTGAAACAGATTCATTCGGACGCTGTCCTGAGTAGTCCGCATCATTTGTAGGTGTCCTAAAGTGTATAATTCCATCCATTTTCGTATTTTCTTCGAAGTCTTGCCCAAATTAAACGCCTACGAGGTTATACACCACAACTTAACATCCATAGAATGATGTATTATGTAGATATAAATCTCAATTTACTTCCAAAGTTGTGATTACATCGTTTAACCAAAAAAATTAGGATCGGGTTGTTACAATAAATGTTGGAATTATGCTCTGACGGTTGGATTACTAGAGTTAAGTGGAATGTTGAGTGATGGACTTTATTATCTGCTCTGTCATGGATTTTAGTTGGAAGTTATGTTATATGGTTGGAATCGATCTCTGATGTTCTGCAAAATTAGCTACAACTGTAGAAAAATAATGAATGTTTATGTTTCGTTTTGGGCGTTAATGGGTTCTTAGAATTATTATACAATTTAGAGTATGAAAAGACAATGAAATTAATAGGTTGTGACTATTAATAAGTAAATGTTATTGAATTGTGAAGGTCTGAAAAAGGAGAAGAAGGATAATGATTAAGTGCTAATACGCGTTAACGCTTCGAGGTAAGAATTGAGATAGAGTTGTTGGCCAGTGGAGACCTTACACCATAAGCAGTGTGTTTCCTTTGATTGTATGTTGGCGTTTCTACTATACTGCTTTATTTATTATGTCTATGCTAATCTTACGTTATTAATTTAATCTCTAAGCATTAATTGCCAAGCATGTTTATACTGTTATTGCTTCCTTTAAATTACCAAGCATGCCTATATTGTTGTTGTTTCTTTTAATTACCAAGCATGTTTTAGAGTGTATCGCCCTGTATAGTATGTTGGTAGATTTTCCATGTCTCATGCTTTTATATTGTTGTGATTACTGCTTCATGTCTCATGTTTTTATATCGTTGTGAGTACTACTTCTCATTGACATGCATCACGATAATGTTTCTCATTGGCATGCATCACGATAATAGAAACAAGTAGGAATGTCATGCTTGGGTGGATATTCATATGTATTGACGTGAGGAAAATAGACAAAGAAAATGAATGAATGAAAAAGGGGAGTTGGAAGATAGAGAGGTAGTTCGGATCTAATCAGGTTGACAGGAAGAATTATGCCCTTCCCTTGTCGAGTTACGAGAGACTGTCTACCTGAGGTGGTTAGAAGCCGGCAAGAGACTATTCTCTCTGCCATAGATTCCTCCAATCTCCCAACTCGATGTATGAGTAATGTATGTACCAGAAAGAAAAGAACAATTTGGGTGGATCCCATTCTGACATAATGAGTTAGAGGCATACATCATAATGCATATCTCATTTCTTGTTGGGCCTTAGGGCTCATAGTTTGCTTTGTGGTGTAGGTACGCGCACGAGAACAGGTGAAAGAGCAGTAGATGAAGGATTTGAACAGGCGGGACTTGTGGCTTACTAGGCTAATGGAATTAAAAAGAAAATGATTTTATAAATAATAAGTAAATGGTTTGTTTATTGTTCCTTCAGTGAATTATCTAGTCTTTTGCTATAGTTTTGTTATCAAAAGATTTTATAATAATTGAATTAACGATTTTAGGAAAAAGAATTTTAACGGTACGATTTTTAGAAAAGAACTCTGATAACACTTTAAAGAGGTTTTAAGTAAGAGATTTTCTGCTGTATGTTATAAAAGATAAAATAATTCTAGAACTGCTTGGGTTTTGTGTAGATGTATAGAATTAGCTTTGGTGGAGTAAAGAAACAGGGGAGACTCTACCCAAATTTTTATAAATTGGAAGAAGGAAAATGGTTAAAAGCAAATCATGTATAAACAAAATCAAGTAGAGCATTAGGTGGGGTTGCCTAAGTCATGAAGTTCAGGGAAAATAATAGGGAAATTAGTAAAGAAAATGCAATCCCAACGGCTAATGGAAGACCCACTAGAGATAAGAAGGTCGAAGAGACCTCTCATTGAAGGTGAGTCACAAGGAAATGAGAAACGTACTCAAGGAGACACTTTGTTTCAAAGAGAAATTGTTGCATCACCAAGAGCTAAGCTTGTAATACCCCGACTTTTAATGAAGGAAAAGAAAAATTGGATTAATTGGAAGAAGGATAAAATGAGATATTTGGAATAAGTAAGGGGTTAGAATCTGGGTCAGTTAATATTCGATATGGATGTTTAGCACATAAATATATATATTTAAAATAAATAAATGGAAGTAATAAATTATAAAAATAAAAACAAAATAAATAAATATATAAGGAAGGAAATTAATTGAGGGAAAGGAAGAAGGGAAATCGGCTAAGGAAATGGAAGGGAACTGAACCGGTTCAGTCGAACCAGTTCGGTTTGATGTTTTGGTTGGGGAAGTAAATGAAAGAAGGAGGGGGGGGGGGGGGGAGTTTTTTTTGGGTGTTTACTAGAAGAGAAACCTGAAGCGAGAAGAGAGAGGGAGAAATTGGGACCGAGAGGGGAGTTGGGCGTTTGACGCGAAGAGGAGGAATCAGACAGTGACGGCGACGGCGACGATAGGTCCGGCATGCGACTTTGTCTCGGTTGTGGCTACTGGTCATCGAGGCGGCATCTGTGCGCGACGAACCATGGACGGGCTACGTCGGTAGAGCGATCGGGCGTGCTTTCTGGCGACGATTTGAGGTAAGCATGGTTGGTTTCTTCCTTCCCATTACGTTAGGTTGATCGGGCATTGGCAGGGGGTTTCCGGTAGTGACGATTTACGGTTGGCAGGGTGTGACGGCGGGGGACTTTGGCTGATGGTTGGCAGCTCGGTTGAAGGCTGCAGTTCAGGTTGAGCCTTGGAATGACAAAAGCGAACCTTCCAGCTGGATCGTTCTTGCTGACACTATACTGCACAATTTATGGCACAGCTGCCTACAGGTGAGGAGTTATGGACTTTTTCGAGAGAGTAATTGTGATGCAGAAGAATTGAAGATGGTTGTCGGGTGTGATGAAATAAAATTGATAGAGAGCTCGGGTGAAGTGTGAGCAGAAGGCCGAGTGTCTTCTCTGAAGGACTAAGAGGAACCAGTGGGGAGCTGGGTCTTCTATGTACTGCTCGTTTGTTCTTTAGGTGAGGAGTTTCTCTTGTTTTCTGCGTTAAGTTACGAATTAAGAAGAAAAAGAAAGGAATGTTAGAAATTATGCTTTGAATTTTGGGGATTTGTGAGTTTGACTTGGCCTCTATGTTGTTTAGATCTATGTGGTGCTCTGATGGTTAATGTTATTCCCATTTGCTTGGTTGTTAAGTGGTCTGTTGTGAAGAAATTGGTCTATGTTGATCGATCCTGTTGCTTTTCATGATTTACATTTGTTTTGATAGATATTGAAGAGAAAATTTGCTCTGTTAAATAGGTTGAAAATGTAGTTGGATAGACAATATGTTCTGTTGGATAATAATTGAAAAAATGCCCTGTGGTACGGAAATATACTCTGTTGTTGATGTTGTTGGTTTAGTAAAATTTGTTGGAATAAATTGTCAGGGAATGGGGAAGTGAAGATACATGTTCTGTAATTTTGATGTATGGTATTGCTTCGTTCTGATATTTATGTTGTGATGTATTGTGGAGTGTTCACGGTTTTGGTGAGGTTAAAATGATTAATGGTGCTAGACCTCTATTGGATTGAAAATGTATGTGCTAGGACATGAGTTTGAATGATTAAAGGAAAAATGGAATAAAAGTAAGATGTATATGCTTGATATCAAATTATAGGTTTGAGAATTTGATTAGTTGATGATAATAGATGGTGCAGGCTGTTTTGGGATGCCCATGTGGTTCTTAAAGTATTTTCTTTTTAATGATTGGATGTTAGGAATAATTGGAGAAATGTTTGGTATGAATTATTTTCGTTTGGGTCGATAATTCATGGATAAAATTATGATGATAATTATGGGTCTATAAATTATAGATGAAATTATGTTGGTCTTCGCTACGTATTAATCTAAATGTTATCTATCGAGATTAATGGATTAAGTGAAGTTGTAATTAATGAAGCAATTTCGTTTAATAAACTCTAAACAGCGACGTATAAGAATTAAAGATAAAAAAGACGACAAAGTTTAATAATGATTAATTGATTTGATTAATAATTAAAAGTTATTAAATTGTGAAGGTACAAAGAAGAAGAGAAGAAGAATAAAGGCTAAACACTAATGCACGTTAAAGATACGAGGTAAAGAAATAAGGGTGTCTTGGTCAGAGGAGGCCCTACACCACAAGTAGAGTGCGTGAGTTTTACGTTAGTGTTCTGTACTTTATTGTTAGTTCTGTGATTAAATGTTTTACTTATTGATAGTGTTGTTTTCCTGCTTTCCTTGGCTGATATATTGATGTTATGTCCTTGGTTGATAGTGACAGTGGAAATGAAAGTGGAACAGGTGAAAAATGGTTATGTGAAGTCCGAAGATGATCCAACAGTTCTATGCGATGTAGATTATCGTTTTATTTCTTTACGCATTTATTCTTCGCTGCCCTTTTTCCTCTGCACATTAATAATTTGTCAAGCATGTTAATTATAATTTGTAAGCATGTTAATGGACTAGGTTAACTAATGAGTATGTTAATTAACTAATTAATTATAATGAATTTAAGCATGTAAATTAACTAAGATAACTAACTAGAATGCTAATCGTATCAACTTGAGTATGTAATCAACTTGAGCATGTAATTAATTAGGATATTAATTAATTAGAATAAAACCAAACTTAATCAACTAGAATAAGAATCACCAATTTACAAGTATGTTTCCATTATTCGTTGTCTAAGCATGTTTTCGTTAATTGTTGTTTAAAGCAAGTTTCCATGTTTAGTTAGCTTAGTTAACGAGCATGTTTAGTCAATTGTAATTCATTGTACGCTTCATTACCATTTCTTTACTGTTCATTTACGTTCAATTATTGTTATTTATTATATTTGCCATTTCAATTATAGTTGCTTTAAATTACTTATATTTCAATGCATACTTTAATTACATAATCAATGCTTTACTTTTCTAAAGAGTAGAACGATAAAGAGGATGGAAAGAGAATGAAGTAAACGTGAATGAGTTAAGGGTTTCATTGACTAAGTGAATGAATGTCTTATGAATGCTTTTGTTATTGTTTTCTTGTATTGCTTAAGGGTCTAGGTCCTTAGCATGTTATTTTCCGTTAAACCGAAACATGATTAGTTAAGTAGAACAAAAGCATATTTAAATCACCTAGAATAATAAATATAGGAAACATGTAAATGGACTAGGAAGTTAACTAGATAATTAGCATGTTAATTCCTGTATTCAATATTATAAATGTTCTTTGTATTATTGGTTGTCTTTCTTGCTATACGTTTTCAATTCCTATTATTCTTTTATATGCGCTTTTAATTTCAGTTACTTTCATTTATGCACACTTCAATTTCTATGAATGTTATATTGTGAAGCATCATGCATCATGTTAGGTTGAGAATGTATGACCATGCATCATGTTAATAGAAAGTAATAGGAAGTGCCACCTTGGTAGTGGTACTCAAGATGCATTATGTGAGATAAAATGTTAAGAAAATGAAGGAAATGGGGAGTTGGAGGGCGGATGGGTAGCAGGTCTAGTCTGCAACTAGCCGAAGCCCCTCCCTAATTGGGTATGAGAGTTCTAGTTGCAAGTAAAATGCTAGTTCCGATCACTATTCCATTCCATAGGCAATCCTCCAATCTTCCGCTCGATGTACGTGTAATGAACGAATGAATGAAAGTAAAGTAAAGAACGAACGAATGACGTAATGAAAGTATTGGTTTGGGTGGCCCCCATTCCAATAAGGATTAAAGAGAGGCATCTCACGTTGCATTAAACCCTTTTCCTTACTAAGCCTTTGGGCTTACAGTTGTTTGTGGTGTAGATGTAGGTACTATAAGTGAAAAGAAATGCACAGACATAGGAGTAAAAGCGAAAGGCGATGAACAAATAATAAAGCAGGGATGTAGGAGTTGCACGCGCAAGACTCGTGGCTGGTTAGGCTTAAAGGAAATGAGTAAACGGTTGTAATTAAACGAGGGTCAAAATGGTCATTTTCAATTATGATTTTGATTGTTTAGTATTCTTCTTTAAAACGGTTTTTATTTACGCTTCCGCAATGTTGTAAATAAACGATTCATTTTACGTTTCTGCATTTTATTTATTAGTTTTCAATACGAGTTTAACTAAAGGTCAGTAATGATCCAGTTTAGCGTCGCACTCTAATAACTATTTTAAAAGGAATTTTAAAGGCCTTAGCAAAATTTCAAAATTTCACGCATTTCAAAGAATTATGAAAATTTGGGTCATTACAAAGTTGTGTCAAAAGTGTAAAAGAAGTCATTTTAGAATTTTTCTTGCTGACTTGAAGCGAAGTTTTAAAAGTGATGTGGGTGGCCATTTTGCCAAGGATTGTCCAGTCTCGCTTAAGAAGCAGAAAATGGTTACGACCAGGGTATTTTCTGTCGTGGAGAATGCAAATGACGATTGAATTTGGGTGAGTAAGATCAGTATTTTGTCGTACAAGGATCTTAAGGCTATTATATGAATGCTATTTATGTAAATTTCTCCTTGGATATAATGGTTATTTTGGTTGTTAGATTGAAGTAGTGCTTACATTGAGCAAATTTCGAGGATGAAATTTATTTAAGGAGGGAAGAATATAATGCCCGAAAATAAGTTAGGACTAAGGGTAATAAGAGTTGGGAATTTTGGAGATTTTAGGGATGATTTTATTATGGAATATATTAACCGAAGATAAGTTGAGATAATTTTGGATGATTTTGGAATAATATAGTTGAGTGTGTGTGGGTTTGAGGAAAAGTGAAATATATTATGGATTGTTACTTTTGGGAGGAGAGAGAAGAGCAGGTTTGGTAGGAGAAAATAGCAGTTTAATGGAAAGAATTGGCCATGTGGTCGCTCGACCTGGCCGTGAAGGAGGGATTTTCATAGGCGGAGCGGTCGAGCCTATACTCGACTTGTCTCAAAGGGTAGCGGTGAAAACATGAAGAAATTAAAAATGGACATGGGAGAGTTTCAACGTTGGAGTGGTCGAGCCTATGCCCGACGGGTCTCAAAGAGGGAAAATGGTAGAAGCGATAAACAAGGATGGTGAAAATTTGATGTTAGAGCAGTCTAGCGTATGCTCGACAGGTCCCACATGGAGTACAAAAAATTGTAAATCCTGAGAATTTGTTCTTTGTAATTTCTCCACGTTTCTTCCCTTTATAGATGACAAATTATAAAGGGTGTTAGGTGAGATTTTATGGGGATATATCGATGTATTGGGGAAGCTTCTGGAGAGAAAGAAAGATAGAGTGATAGAGAGAGATGCTGCAAGGGAAAGCTCTCTGTGAGAAACAGAGAAGAAAGAGAGGAAGGGAGAAAGAGAAGCAGAAAGAGAAAGAAGAGAGAGCTTGCCGGAGAAGAGGAAAAGAGAGAAGGAGAGAAAGAAAGTTGTTGGGGTTTTTTGCAAGGTGAAGAAGAAGGAGGCAAAAGGTGAAGGAGAAGCCCTTACTTCTTCTCTCAGGTCTCTAGGTTTCTTTAGGTTTTCCCAGTGTTGTTTCTTTTGATTTTATGAATTTATACAAATAGTTGTTGAAGATAAAAGAGTCCTCTGTTGTTGGGTAGTGCTCTCTGTGATTTACTGCTTTCTGGCTGTGAGGTGTTTATGCTTGCTGTTGCATGCATGTTAGTGGTTAAGTGTTAATAAATGTTCTCTTTTTTGGTTATGGGTGTTTGGGATGAATTGTACCTTGTTGATTGATAATACTCTCCATTGTTTACTGCTTCTTTGTTTTGTGAAGAATATTAATGGGTTATCTGTTTGGGTTGTTTGTTCTACCACCTGCAAAATGTATAAGAATGGAAGCTTGGTTAACTTCTGCGATAATATTGTGGATCTCGGTTGAAGAATTTATGTTGTTTGTTATATATGAATTTGATCATTGTGAAGTGAAGGGAAGATGTAAGTTTAAGATTTTGTAATTCAAGGTTACTCTTTTATTGGTTATAATATTGATGAAAATAAATGGATGGAAACCGTTAAGCGATTATGTTATATTTGGATTATGATATTCTATTACGAAATTAATGAGGATTAAGGGTATCAAAGTTGTTGAAGTTAATAAGCTATGGTTTTTAATGATTTAATGTTATGGATATGTGAAGGTATTGAAGGTACTGAAAAGGAAGAAGGATAAAATGCTGAAATGCTTTACGGACACGAGGTAAGTGATATTGTATGTGTTTTGATCTTTTGGGGTCCTACATTGCAAGAGTTAGGATTGTTTGATGCCCGTATTTATTGCATTTACTAGATGTAATAGGCTGTGATCATGTCATGGGGATATATTGCTGCTTGTTGTGTGTTTATTAGAATTATGTTCTTTGAATGATGTGATTGGTAGTTTTAAGTTAAGTTAAGGATAATGATATTGATAATAATCATGTTTTGAGGATTATAGGATTGATACTGAGTATGCTTTGAGGATATAATATTGTATGCATTCACGAACATTCATGCATCATGGTTTTCAAAGTGATATGAAAATTGTTTTAAGTCTGGTTTGAAAGTGAAATGGAAATGAAAATTAAATGTAGAAGAAATGTAAATAGATGTTTGGACGTGTGAGCTCTTGAGTCGGTCGCCTGGGTGGGTGCTATAGGATGGCTGCCTAAGGTGTGTGCCACGAGATGGCCTCCTCCGGTGTGTGCCACGATTGGCTGCTTTTGCACCCTTTTGTCCTTTTTGGGGACGCATTCATTGGTACGGTCACTCATTTTTCTTTGCATTTCCAAACCCAAATTAGCTATGTTTGTGTTCACTTAAACCCCTGCAACATAATCTTTTCTTTCTTTGAAGACATCTTTTCCTTCTACCTTCTTCATCCAGTAGTCTATCTTTTGCCAGCTTTTACCATCCAACAGTCATTATTCTGTTCGCTCCTCTCGTCCATCTTATTGACAAGTTTCTTCCAATAGTCTTCATCCAACGGTCGGTGCTTCATCTGCTCTCCCATCCAACGACAATTATTTTTACCTGCTCCTCACATCCATTTCGCATACAAATTCTCTCCCGTGGATTGCTCCTCATTAGCGAACACTTCACCCAATGACGTTGTTTAATTCCTTATCTTTTTCACTACAGAAGACATTTCCATTCTGTACCAAATTCTTATTTGCCTGTTGAACACTCTTGCACTATTTTCATAAACCAATACAATCTCATTCTTCGTAGTCATAGAATATTCACCAAATAAAAAGAAATCTAACCATCATTCAATTCAAGCAAGCCTAAAATTTTACAAATCGTTACTTCAATCCAACAAACTATGGAATGACATATCCAACCAATCAAGTTAATTGCTTCATCTAACATTCTTAAATATTTACAAGCCCTTACTGAGGAAAATTTGATCACTATAGCCTCGATGTCAAAGCATCACAATGTTATCCCAATGCAACTTTTATTGTGTGAATATGTTTGTTTATACATTACGAAATGGGAAATAGGGAGGTGATGACACACTCCTTAGGTATTGAATCCCTAAACTTGTTCATATTATTTTGATGATGTACGGGTTGTGTAATCGTGGAGCCTTGCTAACCGGCAACTTGGGTGACAAGACAAGTCTTTGGACCACCGTCATTTCTTCCTCTTGGCTCATGAGGTGTTGTCCATAAAATATTGTTGTCTTGCTGTGTGTTTGATCGGAGGTGTCCTTGTGTGAACCTCCCTTTTCACTGATGGCTAGTTTTAGTATAAAAATACAACGAAAGTATTTTGGTAATAGCTATCTATGTATACATCTATGCTTTTAATTAATATCTCGTCAAACGCCTTCGATTATAGTTTTCCTTAAAAAGGTGATAATGATTTTGAAAATGATTTTTCAATCAATGCATGCTTCTCTAGATCATGGGTTTGATGAGAAAAGTTAAAACATGTTTAACCTATGCATTGCATTTAGTATAAGTTTCCTACTGAGTTTGTAATACCCTGACTTTTTACATCAGAATTTAATAAGAATAATGGGAAGGTAATTGAGGGTATTTCGAATTGTTGGATAATTATCGGGGTATTACCACGAACATACTTGTTAGATTATATATTATGGAGATTAATGTAATGAAGATAAAATAAATATTAATTAAATTAAATTATAATATATGTAATTAATCGAGGTTAACTAAATTAAATTATAATGCATGTGATTCATTGGGATTAATATTTATAAGTGGGGATATATTTTCGATTAACTGAACCAGTTCTACTAAGGGACCGGTTCAACACTTCTCATTTCGTCTAGCCTTCGGCCATTTGACGAAATAAGAAAGGAGAATATCAAGATTTAAATTGGATTATTAGAGATTTAAAAATGAAAAAGGGAGTAAATTGATTAAATGCGGTTAAAGAAAAATTAAAAGGGGATGTGGGAAGACATGAACCGGTTCTGCTCGAATAGGTTCACGTCCTTTTGAACCGGTTCACTAAGTGAACCAGTTAAAGGGAATATAAGAATGGCTATTCAACCATTCTTCGGGAGAAAAAATTGAAGGAGAAGATTGGTGGGAGAAAGGAAACTAGGGTTACCGAGGAGAGAAATCGCGGGAGAGGCGAGTTTCGGCAGAGGCGTCTGATCGAGATGAACCATCGATTTTGGGTGATGACGGAACTGCAGCCGGCGATTCCAGCAAGAAGGCGAGCAGTGAAGGGCGAGACTCCAGACGATGGAAACGACAAACGATGAATCTATCTAAGAGACGAATCACAAGGCGACGCGACGATGGAGAACTCGGCGTTCTAAGTTGCGGACAAATGACTTGCGCTTCGTCTAGTAATCTTCCGAGCTGGGGTTTCAGCTCAGTTCAAGCACTCCAAGGACCCGCAACATTGACAACTCCAGAATGAGGAAGAAGTGGGACCTGCCATTGATGGTTGCTACAACTGCGGTTTCGAGTGATCTTCGGGGTAAGAACTTCCCTTCTCTGCTGCTTGTGGATTTTTGGGTGTTGATTGTTTGTGTGTTTGTATGATGGATTTGGTTTTGTTCCTGGAGATGGAATTGTTGGCTATTGTGGAGGAGCTGGAATGGTTGACCGAGCGTTTTGAGCTGTTGTTCTCAGGTCCTCCAGGTTGTGTCCGTGTGTGTGCAGTAGGTAATAGAGTCGTTCTTTAGCTGTTATGGTCTGAAAATTCATTGAGATTATGTTCTAGAATTTTATGGATTACACTATGTTGAACTGATTACATTTTAGCCTTGGTCATTCTGGATATTGCTGTTATTTTGGATTTAGCTTTGTTGTGATAAGTTAACCCCTCAGTTGGATGAAATATACTCTACTAGTTATCATACTATGCAGAAACTGCTTTATGATCCGTTTTGGCATTGCGCGATAATTGGAATGATTTGGCTACTATATTATAGTTCATTATTGAAGCATGAACATACTCTACGTTTTGGTTGTTTGTGGAACTATGATATTGTGAAAAGCCTTGTGACATTGTTCGTAATAGATGATTTTACCACTGCAGTTCTATTTGGATAAAGAGATTAATATGCATGTTATGTTGGTTGTTAAGTTATAGTTCATGAAATCTAGTATGCATGTATATTGGGTTAAATTCATGCATAGTGAGATCAAGTTAAGTGTTCTACACAATTTGGATAAACGTATGTTATTAATTTGATTAGTTTATTAGAATATGCTTTGATTCGCTCTAGGCGTTAACGAGTTCCTAGGACTACTAAGGATTAAGAATAGGAAAGAGACGTTATGGTTATAAGTTGATTAATCAATTAGATTAATGATGAATGTTACTAATTTGTGAAGGTATTGAAAGGAGGAGGAAAGAAGAATGACAACTAAACGCTAATGCGCATTAAAGCTCGAGGTAAGGAATTTGGGTGTGTCTTGGCCATTTAGAGGCCCTACACCGCAAGTAGAGTGCGTGCATTTATGCTTGGTCTCTGTTTTGTTTAGTTCCTGCGAATTCCCTTATTTGTCGTTAATTAATAGATTCTGGATTGATATACTGCACTACTATTATTCATTGTTTTGTGATTGATATTCACTGTTAATTGGGTGTGATTCCATTTCCTGCGAACATGCTTTATTTTGATAATTCCTGGATGAATGATTTCTGCCTGGATGAGAGAGTTAAGGATGTAGATGAGTTAAAATGTTGAGTTGAAGCATGAGCGAGCTAAGAGACATGTCTTTTAGCATGATTTTGTTCCTTACTTTTACTCGTGTTCTGTTTAAATCTCTGCATATATTATAGGTTGTTATTCCTTTATCAATATATCTACGTATATTGTTCTTGTCATTCCCATTGACCAATGCATATATTGTTCTTGTCGTTCTAGTTAATTAATAGTGTCCTTGCTAGTTCTAATGTTTGAATGTCTAAATGATTAATCGTAGTCCTTTTTCCCTATTGAGCATGTCCTTCGATCTAACGTAATTCAATTGATCACTTTAATTATCCATGCATGTGAACCCATATAGTTAATCTCAACATGTAAACAATTGGATTAATCTAATTATGTGAACTAATGTCTGATTAACTAGTTAATGATAATTACTCCTTGAACATGTAAATTAACTAATAAATCGTAGCATGTAATTAGCATGTTGATTCGCGTGTTTAATTAGTAGCATGTTAGCTAACTAATGCCATGTCTATTTAACTAATTTACGATAACTAGCTAATTAATGATAACTAGGTATGTGGTAACCCGAGCATGTAAATTGACCTAGAACAACTAACTATCACCTTGAGCATGATTAATTGCTAACCAAATAGAACCCTTGCATGGTTAATAAACTAGATTTGAGCATGTTAATTAACTAAATGAGATTAATTGGAGAGCATGCTAACTTAACTAGAGTAATCAATTAATTTAAGCATGTTATTTTACTTGAGCAAGTTCAATTCTAAGTATGTATAATAAACTAGTTACGCATGTTTGATCCCTTAAACTATTATTTTGCTTGAGCATGTTAAATTAGTAAATAACCAGCATGTTAACTTACTAAGTCATGTCATGTTTAATTAGCACGTTTAAGTAACTAACTAGAACAAAAGCATGCTAACTAGAACAAAAGCATGCTTAAATTATCTAGGATAATAATTGTAATTCTCCCTTGAGCATGTAAATTAATTAGGATAATTAACTAGATGATAATTATAATCCTTCTTGAGCATGTTAACTAAATTATGCTTTGCTTTCATATGCACGTCGCTGGTTAATCCATTATATTCCTTTATTATTGTGATTTACATATCCAAGCATATTCCTCATTGTTTAATTATCTCCATAATTGCTTTCTTCACATGCTATACTTTATTCGGGTGTTCCATTGTTATTATTTGTCCTTGTGTGCATGTTCAATTACTACTATTCTTTTATATGCGTTTTCAATTACTGTTACTTTATTTAAATGCGAACTTCAATTTCTATGAATGTTATATTGTTAAACATCATGCATCATGTTAGGTTGAGAATGTATGATCATGCATAACATTAATAGAAACCATAGGGAGTGGCACCTTGGTGGTGGTACTCAAGCATGCACAAGTGAGGTAAAATGTTAAGAAAAAGATAAGGTAGCTGGGGGCGGATGGGTAGTTTGGATCTAGCCTGGCACTGGACTATGCCCCTTTCTCTTGTTGGGAAAGGGACCAGCTGCACACAGGAGGTTAGAAGCCGACCAAGACTATACCATTCCATATGGGTTCTCCAATCTCCAGCTCGAAGTATGAGTAACGAATGAATGGCTCAAAGTAGAGTAATAAAATGGTAAATGGCTTAATGAAAGAATTGGTTTGGGTGGCCCCATTCCAACAAGGACTAAAGAGTGGCATTCATGTTTGCATAGAACCCTTTTCCTTACTGGGCCATTAGGCTCACGTATTACTTGTGGTGTAGGTACAAACGATGAACAGATATTAATAGGTTCATACACAAGAAAACGATGAACAAATAATAAGAAGAGGTGAAGGATTTGCACGAATGAGATTCGGAGTTGGCCAGGTTAAGAGTAAAATGAGAAATGGTTGTAATCACATTAAATTTTATTATTTTGTACTTCATTGTTAGTTTCTTCTTTAAACGATTCATTTACACTTCCGCCATGTTTCACAAGGATTTATTTTATAACGCTTCCGCACATTTTATCAATTGGTTTCATAACGAGTTTAAAGAAAGAGTCAGTAGCAATCCGGTTAGACACACTTTGATATGTTGTATTTTAAAAAGAAAAATTTCAAATTTTTGCTCATTTTAAAGGATTTACAAAAAATCGGGTTGTTACAGAGTTAGTCACTCACCTTAACGACACCCCCCTTCCAACATTGAAAATAGAAGATATGATTATTGATGCTTGTGCCAAGGAGCTACCATCTATTTATTTTACTTCCTTGTTGTATTGAATTAATTAATGAGAATATACTATTTGGATTTGTTATTGTATTACTTTGGATAATATTGGTTGTTTGGAATTTGGATGCATAGTGTTGAATTTAATATATATTGTTTGCACTATCATTTCTTATAATCACTACGTAAACCTAGGCCCATCTTGTGTGAACTATGACTTTGATTGTGTTCAAGTCGTCTGCCACAAACCTAGCCTTGGCCTGGACGATTAGGTCCTCTCTAATGATCAAGTCACTCAACCTAGCATTTTTGTTACGTCTGCCTCTATGTCATGACAATGATAACTCTTGAAAAAGAGTTATTATATCAGTTAAATTAATTAATTAATTATATATATATATTGCTCGGATCTATTAGTATTACTAAATAAAAAACATACTTTTACTACAAAATGCTATAAATTATTACGGTCAGTTTGTGGAGCTCCTTCTTATTCTGAGGTATTTTCTGTGAGAGGGCAAATCATCAAGTTTCAAAAGGGTTTGAGACAAAAGTTGTAGTAGGGTGTATCCCTTATACAATACAATACTCTCTTGGAAGTTTTTTAAGCTGTTCAGAGGAGGGAGCATATGTATGATGCCGGCTACAATAGTTATCAGTAAAAGCAGGAGAAGAAAGAGGAAATGAAGGCCAAAACAAAGACTCAAGCCAAGTTTGGGGGATAAGGGTCCAATGGGGGTCAGACCCAGAGTATTAGTAGTGGGTCATCAGGCCGTGGCTGATTCATCCCCTATACTTGCCATATGTGTGGGCAGCTTGAGCATATTAAGAAGAACTGCCCCTTGAATCAACAACATCAACCACCGCAGCAGTCTTTCTCATCCTCTTAGGGTAGTGTGACTTGGCCTATGCTTGGGGGTGGATGTAACACCTGAATAATTTGTATAAATAGTTTATGTGTCACGCCTCAAAAGGGGACTCAAGACAGAATGGGGGAACAACCCGACCCTAAATGGTCTGAATCATCCGACACTCATCTTAAATCCATAATTAGTAGCAGAAGATATAAATTTAACTTACAAACCAAACGCGTAGAATAAAACATTGTCCAAAATAACATGGTCCAAAACGAGTAGAAATAAATTAAAATAACATCAAATAGTGTAAAATAACATGGTCCAAAATGGGTAAAAATAAATTAAAATAAAACTAAGGTACAAACCTCACAAAAATATTATAAGTCTCTCAACAAAAGAAAATAAAATAACTTGATTAAGGAAATCTCCAAAATCTACTCCTGTGGTGGCAACTGGTAATCAATTTGATTATTTCCTGAAAGTGGGAGTCAAATATGGGGTAAGTCAACTATACTAAATAGAGACTAGATTTTATGTACAACATTTATTTTATAAAAATATGTATGCATGCAGAAATTTATTTTTTAAAAATAAACTTAATGTTTGAAGAAAGAACAAATGAGCAATAGAGCGAGTAATAAAATTTAACAACAGTGATAGAACCTGATCAGATTTAGGGTTTTTCGATGAGGGACATGACATATACAACTGTCTCATTACTCTAGTGAACAACAGTCCAGAAAAGTAAATATAAATGTAACTAAACTGAATATTAAATTAAACGTATACTTTGAACTTTTAACATGTTTAGTGAAAAGGTATGTAATTCATGAAACTAACGAGTCATATAAGAACAAAAATATATCTAAAATATAGTTTTAGAAAACCATGTATATTGAACATAAAATAACTCCTACCTTGAGTTTTGGGTCTACAAAAACAAAGCCCATGAAGTCCAATTGCAGACCAGTTCAATAATCGTTTAAGTTCTGGAACCTATTCATATAATTTTCACCATTCAAAATTTAAATTTAAAAATTTAAAGTTTAGATTCTAGGCTAGACAATAATGACCCAAGAACCAGATGGGCGGAAACCCAACATAATCCAATACGACCCCCAAAACGACCCAAGAACGATTGAGTCAAAATTTGGAGTAAAAAATAAATTCGGCCCAAAACAGAACTTGAGTTTCTACCCAAAACAAAATGGGTTGTAGCCCATGTTTGCCTAGGCATCAGCCCAAAGTATTATGAGGACAAGATTAACTTGGGTCGTGGCTCGGAATACTCCCAGTCATGGCCTCCCCTCATTCCCTTTCGATTTTGTTTAGTTGCAGGTTGGCCAAGCGGCTAAGGGACGGATCAGGAATCACCTCCTGACCTCTAGTCCCCCTCCTAAACATATAAATCCTTCAACATAGAATAAAAACCAAAATATGAATTCACAATCCATTACCACAACCAACAAACAAAATTTTCCACACAAAAATCAAATTTTTCCATACCTTAAGAAATTTCTCTCTACGAAGCCCACTCCGCCAGTGTCGATTTCCAATGTCGATGCCTAAACCTTAGTCCTAAAATAAAACAACTTCGTTTGGTAAATTATTCCTTGCGAATGAAAGGAAAACACAACACTTAAGAATTTCGAAGCTCATTTCGGTGAAGGACAACAAAGAAGGACCGCCAAAGAAATTCTACCCATTTTTGCACTCTCGGCCCTCCAGAGGAGATAGAGATGGTTGGGAGTGAGAGGGAAGATTAGGGAGAAGGAGGAGAAGTGGAGAGAACTCCTGTCCCATCTCTCTGAATTTTTTTTTTTTTTTTTTTGGGGGGGGTGGAGGGCGGAGAGTTTTTTTTTGGGTAGAATTTCTTTGGCGGTCCTTCTTTGTTGTCCTTCACCGAAATGAGCTTCGAAATTCTTAAGTGTTGTGTTTTCCTTTCATTCGCAAGGAATAATTTACCAAACGAAGTTGTTTTATTTTAGG